>OY757921.1:3100418-3142918 GCA_963585895.1 Sepioteuthis lessoniana | reverse complement strand
ATTTAACAACTTAGAAATAAAATAGGTATAAAAGATTATTTCTCGTTTCTTTCTTATCATATATATAATATAAATATATATATATATATATTATATTATATATATATATATATTCACACCTACAGCTTCCTTGCGTGGTTGACGTCATCCAGCGAGCTCCCGTCACAATTTAGGTACAGGATTTATGGTGATCTTGACAAGACACGGTTAAGTGATTTTTTCCGTCTTGAGTGCTTTAAGATTTACTTTGTATAATCAGCGTACCGGACGAGATGATGAACTTTGTTAAGTAGTCTTTTTTTCTGGCCTGCTTGCTTTGATTTTTTTAAATACCTTGTCTATTCGCATCTCAGTACCATTTATACAATATTGTAGCACATGTGTACGTGCCTCAGGAGGCATGGCTACTGTCGTTCAAATTGGACACGATGACCCAAGTTCAAATCCTGAACGAAATAATTTGCTTTTCACACAGGCTTATACCTTTAGAATTATATGAATGCAAACTAGTCTCCCTCTACCTATGGTAATAGAAGAGCAGCTGGACAGAGTTTTTCCTTCTCCTAGACTCTGCATTAAAACCTGTAAAACTGTGCTTAAGATTGAAATTGTGTCACATTCATCTGGTGAGGACTGGTTGTGAATACATACAAGTAACTGTCTGATATTTGTAGGAATATAAATCACACAGCCCATCTTATCAGTCCTTTTCTAAGCCCACTACATTGCTCAGGTTTTCATCAGAGTCTGAAATTTATTGGTAGTAATGAATTTTGCTCTGCCAAAGCGAAACTTGACAATGTGGTAGGGTGTTTTCATCCATAGTTCTTCCTTCACTAGATTACTGCTGTACAATAGATAGAAACCCAGTCCGCGGCACAATTTATTCATAGTAAGAGATAGAAGAAGATTGGTTCATGCCTTTCTAGATCATATCAAATTTATTACATAACTGGATTACCTTTGTAGGTAATTTTTAAACATTTTAAATTTTAAATCTTGAAATAAAAACTAACACAGTTTGACACGGTTCACTTTTTTATCACACAATATATATATATATATATATATATACAAGGTGCATACGATAAGTTTCCAGACATTTTTGGTACGGGCATTTAAATTCAGTATGTTATTGCTATGCATCTTAAGAGATGACTGACCAATTTTTATGATTTCAGGTTCAAATGAACAGCTATAGCAGCAATTGGAATACACTCTAGTAAAGCCTGATTGTCACAGCTGATGAATTTCAAAAATGCAATCTGACACTTTAGAAGAACGATATGCAATAAAATTCTGTTTTAAACTTGGAAAAAATGCCACAGAAACGTATGAAATGCTTCAGACTACTTTTCGATCATCTTGCAGGAATCGGGCATTAGTTTTTGAGTGGCATAAGAGATTCAAGGAAATCAGGGAGTCTATGAGGGATGATGAGAGGTGTAGGTGGAGGGAGGAAGTCAATACACCCGAGTTGTTTGGCCAAAGGGTTAGGGTTTTGGGTTACTATGTTGAGGTTTTAAGGCAGTTCGGGATGAGATTATGTCAGAAGAGGCCAGCACTCTTCAAATCGGGTCAGTGGCATTTCCACCAGGACAATGCACCAGTCCACAACTCCATCCTTGTCACAGACTATTTGACCAATATGGGCATGGAGACAGTTCCACACCCTCCCAATCGTCCAGAAGTTGCTCCCTGGGACATTTGCTTATTACCTAAGCTCAGAAGCTGTCGTTATGAGACAATTGAGGAGATGAAAGAGGCTGTGACGAAGGTTATTGACACGCGCACACAAGAGGACTTCCATGGAGCCTTCCAGAGGTTGTTGGTACGGTACAAGTGCATTGCAGCCGAAGGAGATTACTTCGAAGGGGACAAGAGTTTCATTTGTGTATTATCAATAAAAGTACCTATACGAAAAAAGTCTGGAAACTTATATGCTCCTCGTATATATATATTAAAATAGTTAAGTCCACGAAGAGATTTGAATTTTTTCAAAAATAAATTAAAAAGATACAAATCTCTTCGTGGACCTACCTATTTTAAAATATTTCTATTATCTCTGCGGACCTACCACAAAAATTGTATATATATATATATATATATATATATATATAAGAAAAGCCTTTTAAATTACTCATATACTTGTAATAATATTTATTTCTGCAAACCTATATTAAAAAAAAATGCTCGATTTACATCTTCAGGCAAAGAAATAAAGAGAAATTTCTTTTGAAGAATTAGAAAACTCCACAAAATTCAGGTCACCCTATGTCCCTAACTCATTCGCTTTTAATTAAGTAAAGACCAGGCCATTTGATTTTCCTGTCTGGTTGACAAATAATATTCAATTCCTGGATCAAGATGTATCAAGCTTTGACTTCGCTTTCCTTTCCACTTCTTTTTTTTTAATGTAATCGACCTTTATTTATTTAATGAACCTCGTATATATATATATATATATATATATATATGTGTGTGTGTGTGTGTGTGTGTGTATTTCTTCTTTGTTTCTTTAACGGCATATCAACCTTCTGAGGTTATTTAATGCTAAATCAATCCTTCTAGAAGAACAGTAGTGGTACTATTTAACCCATAGCTGGGAGGATACGGGGGTTCATATATTTACCAAGGATATTTGTCCAAAAGTGAATTTAATAGCGCGGCCTGAGTTCGAACTCACTTACTACGATTCCGCAGTCCAGATTCTGTAAAGGCTCCTGAGAAGGCCGAAGTACATATCAGCCGAAAAGTTGTGAGTATAACAATGAAGATGAGGACAATAGGCCAAATATTCTAGTGATAAACATTTTAAAGCTTCATCTAGAAAATTTAGGCAAATAAAATTATTTTTCCCTAAAGGTAAGCAACGCATTGTTTGAAATTCTTTTCTAGCAAACATTATCTGATGTTGCAAAAAATATGTCTTCAGGTCGGTTGGCTTCTCTGTTGTATTCTGTGGCATATCAACTCTGGTTGGTTATTTAATGCCGAATAATTGTCATGCATATATACTAAAGCATTATTTGATTTGTAAACGAACAGTTAATATCAAACTTTTCTGAAGGAACTAGAGCTTTGTTGTATTGTCATTTGTTAAATTGTGGCAAGACTTGCAATTTTTTTTTCAGCATACAACGTGTATAAGCACGTACAATACCCTGTCCTCATTAGCCAGCAACCAGGGTGATAACACAGTTTCAGTAGCTCAAGGCGGTACTGCCAATCCTGGCGCTACCAAGCAGCTTTTACCACCGGACAGGCTATTAAGAGAATTATTTATATATATATATATATATATATATATATATATGTAGAAAAACTGATAACAACGATCCAAGAGGAAGGAATGATTTATTAACGGGTCAACACTATAGCGTTTCGGTTCTACTGAAACATCATCAGGACCATGAGGGGTGATATTAATAATTTTAAGTTAACGATGGATGATTAGAAATATATATATATATATATATATATATATATATATATATATATATATATATATATATATATATATATATATATATATATATATATATATATATATATATATATATATATATATATATATATATATATATATATATATATATATATATATATATATATATATATATATATATATATATATATATATATATATATATATATATATATATATATATATATATATATATATATATATATATATATATATATATATATATACGCCAGATCAATTAAGAGCAGAGACTACATTGGACGTTGGCCTAGCGGTTAGAGTGTTCGCCAATGGCACGGGAGACCTGGGTTCAATCCCAGGTCGAGTCATACCAAAGACTCAAAAAATGGTACTTGATGCCTCCTTATAAGGTACGGTTAAAGGGTAAAGTGGAGCAATCCAGGGAAAGGAGTCGCGCCCTCCCCTACACCTTGGTGTAGTAAGCTATCGAAAAGGGAGCCTTCGAGTCACCCTCGACTATGGTCGCCAACTTGTGATTAAAAAAGAAAACAAAAAAACGCGTTTACTTTCGGCCGTTAATATTATTACGCGTTTACAGTAACCGTTTCTTACGTAATCACACGGGAATGGTGGTTCCGCGTGTATTTCATTCATGCTATATAATCCTGATAGTTAAATTTCACATCAGTAACTCTTTTGTAAACAGTTGAATAATTTGAAGTTTAAAAAAGGATTATATGTTTCTATTTAACCTATAGATGGGATCTTGACAGGTAATACTCCTACGGGTCAGAGTGGAGTTGGGAGTAATGGCAATGAATAGGTGCTCTGCATTCGTTAAAGCCTCACAATCTTATGCAGGTTTCTATCATATCAAGGCCATTCGTTGAGGGTAAGAGTCTTAGCCCCTCTCCGGAGATGCAGTCAGCATATTGTACAGCTTAGACGACTGGGCTGTTTAGTTTTCAGGCTATTCTAAACGGAGGCAAATCAGAGTGCTTCAGGTTTAAACAGAGGTCTGTCATCAAATCTTTGTCTGCTAAAAAGTGCAAACCATGTCACACGTACAGGAGAATATGTGATGTGTAAGGAGAAGTGTGTTTTTGTCAAAAGAATGTTTATAAATAGGTAAACATGGGTTTACGACTAAAATTTTGAGTTGAAAAAAAGGCCATACTTCGATACTGAAAACATCTTAAGCGCAACGGTAAAGAAGATGATTGGTTTGCTTATGTTTTGTTTTATGGCATATCAACCATTGTAGGTCATTTAATGCCTAATTAATTTTTATACGTACAAACAGTTCTATTTCAAACAATTCGGTTTAGTATAAGCACACATTTTAGTTTTATTTATTCCATAGATAGGACCTTCTCAAATGCTATCACTCCGGGCCATAATGGGCCTGGGAACGAAGGTAATGAAGGTGTATTCTGCATTCCCGAAAGCTCCAACGTTACTGGAGCCTCAGCATCAGATTGTTTAGCGTCCAGGACACTCGTTGGGGGAGTGTTACCCCTCTGGTGAGATGCAGTCGGTGTATTCTACAGTCCCAGTCGACGGGACCAAAAGAAATTGATGCTGGCTGTCTTCTGGGATGAAATGACGCATTATTATCAGTTTTCTTGAAAAACATGCCCCTGTAAAATGTGCATCTTATTGCCAATTACTTTGCCAATATTCACCTTATTCAATGAATTCATCTCGTTTATAATTACAAAAGTATATATAAAATTACTTTATTGAACAACTGTATAATTATCACTGTATCTATTCTGTTTATTGAAAGAATTCAGGATGATTTAATCTTGAGAATCACGTCTTATTTGAAAAAACAAAACAAAACAAAAAAAAAAACAAACGTTGAAATTATTTTGCTTTTTTAAATTTTTTTTATTAAGTTTACTTGATATCTCATAAAGAAAATAGAAGGAATGACATTAAAACAAAATTGATTGTGCCGAATCAAAAATTAATTATTTTGTATCTGAAGTACTAGTACTTTCAAAGATTTTTAGCACCAATCAGCGGCGGTAAATCAATTGTTAAAAGTTCAGACTAGAATGAATAGAGACTGTTTACTTTTTAAAATTTCAGGTCCGCTACACTTATTATAAATCACTGATGATAATATTGTTTTCGTGTTTGCTTCCAAGAATTCATGCTTAACTTAGTAATTTTAAGAATTCTTTTTCAACTCTATGGTAAATTTCTACTTGTCAAATGGACTGAGTGAGATTGCTTACTTTAAGAAATTTCAGGTCTGCTTCACTGATCACGGATAACGCAGATCTGTGAAATGCAAGTGTAAAGAACAAAGCCGTGAGACTTGTTTCTCATATCCTCTTGGTGACAAAGGTAGATGGAACTCGTTTTTTTTCTCTCGCTTCGTTTATCCATCTTTCACACAAAAGTCTGCTTTATATACTTTAACTAAGCGTCTCTCTCGTCTTTTTCAACTGTCATTTACAAAAGACTGCTCTCTGTCGCTTTGGACGAGTCCTTATGTACACGATAATTCATGCATATTCGAAAGCGATAGCATCGTTACGACTCAACACTGCACAAAAGCAACACTGACGTTAAAAATTGCAGTTTCCACGAAAGAAACGGTATGTAAAACGTTCATTTTTGATTCAGGTAAGCAACATTCATTACAGAAAGTTAAAATGAAATTCGGTGTTCAGCTTCCGGACGTAATCAAGAAGAGATTTAAATTAAAACCGACTTACGGAGATCTAATTCTCTCCTGTGCACCGGATTTTGGTTGAAATTATGGAATATATTTGGAACTTCAACGGAAATAAAGACTCTCATTTAATCTGATCAACGTCTGACATTGAGAATGATTGGTAATGAATTAAGATTGATCTGCTAATTCTCAGTCAGTCTCTTTATTTTCTAGACACACTCCTGGTGAACCATGTTTTCGGCTTTTGGTTTGGTCTGGTTTAGTTTGGTTTGGTTTGGTTTGGTTTCATTGCAAATCAGCCATTGTAGGTTATTTAATGCCAAATAATTTTAATGCGTATATATTAAATATAGGATCAATAAACTTATTTTGCTGATACATTTTTAAACAAACCTGAGCTCATTTTTTGCACCCAGTTAAAAGGTTTCCCTTATTTCTATCTAATAAAAATAATTCTATCAATAATTGATCATTCGTTAGCACACGGTTCAATATTTTCAAGTATTGCAATTTAACACAATCAATTCAATTAGACCTCAGTAATTTGTTTACACATAGTTAAATGATCAAACAATTCTATTTCAAACAATTCAGTTTAGCAAGTCAACAGAGTTAAATTGTTCAAAGTATGTATCACCAACAATTCCATTAAACATCAGTTCTTTGTTTACTAACACTTAAATGATCAAACAGTTTTATTCCTAACAATTCAATCTAGCATAAGTCATTTGTTTGCACTCAGTTTAAATGTCAAATACTCAGTTTAGATATCAAACAATTCTATGTGACCCATTGATAGGACCCTATCAGGTGCTACCACTCCTAGCCAGAGTTGACCTGGGAGCGATGGAAATAAAGGGGTACTCTGCATTCCCGAAAGCTCCAGCATTACTAGAGCCTGACCATCAGATAGTTTAGTGTCATATCCAGAACACCCGTTGAGGAAGTGTTTCCTCCTCTTCAGAGAAGCAGTCGTTGTATTCTACAGCTCCAGCCAACGGGACCAATAGGTTTTTAGCCCTGAAGATTATTACTCCATGCTCGAGTCCCTGATAATAACTTTGGAATTAAATCAATTACAGGATATTCCTTTTGTTTTGTTTTTTTATTTAGCAGTAAATAAACTAATAACAGATCTAATGCAAAATATTTTTAATAGCTGAACATTTGGTCTTCATAGAATATACCTTTAATTGAATTACCAATTATTAGTAAAGGTAGAATTACTCCTAACAATGGAATATATAGAATGATCTTGTAATAGCATTCCTAGATCCCATTTCTCTAAGTTGATTTCTTGCTATTCTGTCACAACTATTTGAATCCAGTTTCTACAGATTTGTTTATCATTTGTTTTATTCTATTTTCAAGGAATATTGGTTTGAGTTTTCTGTCCTGATGCTTTATTGTCTTTCGTGGTCAACTAGGATTTTTTTCTTTTTTAACAACCCCGTTTCTTTTATATTCACACCAGATTTTATTCATAGCTGACAAGAAACAACTATAGTCATTCGCCACTGTCTTTTATGTATTGCCTTCTTTTGCAATCGTTTTCACTCTCTCATTTGACAGATCCTTTACTGGAGCTGTGTTTCAATTACATAATCCGTAAGCACTGTCTTTTAGGTGGAGATCGATGTGCATATCTAGGATTCATCTGGTTTTAATTTGAGGAATGCAAATTCCAAGAATATTTCATAACTTTTTCTTCCTCTGTATTGAGTTAGTTTATCATATTTTTCCGGCATGACTTGGAAAATAATCTTACCATTAATGTAAATAATTTAATTCGGTTTATCTAAATTTTATAAGGCAAGAATATTCAGCTGTCAAAAATGTTTTAGGTCTTATTTGTAATCAATTCATATCTAAATAAAAAAATCAGAAAGAACATCTTGCAAATGTGCTAATTCACAAATAATTGCCAGGGGTAATACGTAGACTTTACTTCCCCTATATTATACCATGTGACTGTTTTCTGTTCTTAATTATCAAAATTCCAATTTCAGATTCTCTAGCAAACAAATAGCCCAGTCGGCAAGGGCACTAGAATATACCGACTACACCTTTACAGAAGGCTAAGACTCCCTCCCCCCTCAGAAGTGTCCTGTTATATGATCCTAAACAATCTGAGGATGAGGTTTCAGTAGTACTGGGGCTTTGAAAAATGCAGAGTAAACCTTCATTGGCTTTGCTCAGAGTTCCACACTGGCCCAGAGTCGTAGCACGTGATAGGGTCGTACGTATGGATCAAAAAGAACTGTTTGACACTTAAACTGAATGCAAACAAATGACAGGCTAAATTGAATAGTTAGAAATAGAGGTGTTTGATCATTTTTATTGTATGTAAAGAAATGATTGATATTTAATTGAATTGCAAGTCATACGTAGCAATACTTGGAACTATCTAACTTTATTGACTTACGCTAAATTGAATAGTTAAAAATAGAACTGTTTGATTGTTTTTATTGCGTGTAAACAAACGACTGATACTTAATTGAATTGTAAGGGATACGTAGCAATACTTGGAACCACTTACCTTTATTGACTTACGCTAAATTGAATAGTTAGAAAGAGAACTGTTTGATCATTTGACTGTATGTAAACAAATGACTCATATTTAATTGAATTTTTAGTGATACATAGCAATACTTGTAACAATTTAACTGTGTGAAAAAGAATAAACTTTGGTTTGTTTAAAAACGTTATCAACAAAATGTGTTTACAAATTATATATATTTGATGTATATGTATTAAGAGGATCTGGTATTAAATAAGCTTCAAGGGTTGATATGCCAGAAAACCAAACCAAACTGTTGAGAACAAGCAAAAATTCGTGATGACCTAACTGTAGGCAGTGTCCATTGGAGACTGTCAACACTGAAACTTCTTAATCATTGACTGACTCCCCAGGGAACTATTTCTCAAAGATATGCACTTGGTTTTTAATTATGTTGTTAACATGTGTTACACATTTTCATTCTTTAATTGATTTGTAAATAAATGTTCACATGTATTTGTTAAAATCATGTCTGCAATGTTTCTCTCTTAAAGTAATTTAAAATAATCGATGTAGATTAAAAGTGAATAGGGACAGTTTGACTGTCGGAAGAAGTAAACAAATTTTGGGATAATCTGGTGAAGAGAGTGAATGTTACTATTTACCAACCCCTCTGCTCGGGCAGGATATGACACAAGGTCAATTTTTAAGCGGAGTTTAACAGGTTTGAATTCAGATTTTTCCTTCTCCTAGACTAGTTGCCTCACCAAGGCTGAAGAACCTAGTCTGCCCTACTGTTTACCCATAGCTGGAAGGAGAATAATTGGATTCATACCTTTCCCAAGGGTATTAGTGCTATGTGAAATGCAATCAGTCTCGTCCAGGATTTGAACTCGTGTCACCGTGTCCATTTCCTACGACGATAACGACTACACACGGAGAGTGAATGTTAAACATGGAACCTGACTGTTTATTATTTTAGAAGTTCGGAGGTAGTCGATTTCAAGAGTTATGAATTAATGCCGTCGTCAAACTGATTCCAAATTTGTGGAGCAATTGTGTTCAGCCAGTTGTGCAATGAACTCAATTTCCCTTGATACAAAATTAAAAGAAGAGTAAATATCATCGAACGGCATCTAAAAATCGCTGAGTCCGAAGTTGGACCTGATTGGTGGAGAAGATAATACTTGATAGATATAATGACAAGTGATAAAGGATTTAGAAACAGGTGGCTGACGGTCAGAGCCTCTCTTCCCTCTGAGTCAGGTGTGCCGAGAAATTATCAAATATTTGAGAGCAGGAGTGAAAATTGATTGATTCTTGATTCAACATCGCACACTCTAAATGCCGACTCAAAGATCGGAAATACTTAATCTTTAAAAGACATTTGTGTCTTTATTTCTGTCACAGTATAAAATTGTCAGTTTAGTATGGTGATCTTTATCTTTCAGGCTCAGGTTACTAATCGAAAACAAGGGATAGCAAGTCATAATCTTTTCTTAACACCACGACCCAATATTTTTACCTAACGATATAATGTTTTGTGTGACCACGTCGTTAGGTCACTTCATTTCTCCATCTTCGTTTCAAACTAAAACATGACCTCGGCTGCGTTCATCTATATATATTTTTGAAAAGAGAGTTTAAGACAATACGAAAATAAAGACCATTTGCGACAATGTTAAGTCAGATTATGCTAACAGATATGAACTAAACAGTAATTTGTATTTAATCTTTATCCTCATGAAAAAATTATGAATTTTAGAGTTAACTTATATTTCGACCGTGCCCTTCGATTTGATAGGATGTTTTTTCATTCTCTAAATTATAGTATTTTAACTCTCATGCTTGGACTAAAATCTAATGACTATGTGCTATTTTTGTTGTATTACAGTTAAATCTGCTGAAAATATAGACAAATACAAGCTTATATTATTGGTATATGTGTACACTTTCATGTCGTTAGAAATGGATACAACACGGGTTCAGACCCTGGACGGGGCTGATAGCATTTCACATCACGCCAATGCCCTTGGGAGGAGTATGCATCCAGCTCTTCTCCTTCTAGCTACAGGTGAATAGTAAGACAGATTAGGCTCTTTAATCCTGACATGGCAACCTGTCAAGGAGAAAGGAAATTCAAACCTATTAAATTCCGCTTAAAAATTGACCTTGACCCAGATCCAGCTCGTACGAAGGGGTTGGGTAAATACATATGTATATGCTTTAGGTAATTGAACTTATTTTTCATTGCACTGTAGCGTTTTATACTGGAGTGTTTTCACTGACGTCATCGTTTCTTTAATGTAAACATACATTTGTCTAGAGTCTGTGTCAGAAAAAATACAGAATGTCAAATTTGTTTCTTGTCTCCCGAAGCAACAAGATTGTAATGTAGAAGCAAAATCCATTGGCGGAAATTTAGAAAGTCCTTTTGATTTTCATTCAGAGATTAACATTCAAATTCAAATCACGTGTTTGGTGACGAATTGATAAAGACCAATAGCGCAGGCAGCAGAATTTTACAGCCTATACCAACAGAACCTGTCGCAGATTTGATTAGGCTTCGGATTAGCCAAAGGCCAAGATTTGGATTAGGTGGTCTCCGCTTTTGGATTAACTCCCAAACACATCATCAGGATTTTCAATTGCATCAAATAGGGTTTCGCATTGTCGTTTCAGTAAGACACCTTGCTAATTTTGTTAGTTCTATTCCTGTTGGGTTTCCACTTTAATAGCAGAGTTTTTGACATGTTGCGGACGGAATCCTGCTTATATCCTCGTCTTGTATGGTGTTTTGGATTGAATGGTCCGATTCTATGGAATCTTGTCTCCGTGCGATGAAGCTATTGATAGCAGCGTGAAAATATCTAAGCTATAAAAAAAAGCAGCTGAAAGAAAGACTTGACAGAGTTCAACGACATTTCCAAATAAAGGAATATATCATAGTAATAAAATGTTGCCAGTGTTGCTCTTGCTGCCTACTCGCGGAGGGGATTACAGTCAAGTATTACATCTTTATTGAAAGAGTCAATTGTGTATTGAAAATACGGATGATACCACAACAATATATATATATATATATATATATATATGTGTGTGTGTGTGTGTGTGTGTGTGTGTGCGTGTGTCATGTTTCGTGATTCGGTCTCTTTTTCTCTTTTGGTAGCCCAGGAGCGAGGATACAAATGAAGTGAACGGCGAACGAAGAACGAATCAAAGGTACAATAAGAGTCTGTTCCTAAAAGAATGTACACCATATATGGTGTACATTGTCCATTTCTACCTGCTTTGATGGTCTCAGAGACTGTGTGGAGAGAATCAAGCAAACAGAGCTCTAACGCTAAAAGTTGACTTTTCTGCATTTTTCCTTCCCTGGCTCACAAATAACCATCACCGATGTAGTAGTTCTCGGTGACAACGCTCAAGTTTCTTACCTATTTAATCAGCAGGAAATCGATAGTTTTGTAGCTGACTCTAAAACCAAAAGTAATTCTGTCGTTCCTTTTTTATTTCCTTTTTACTAGTATCGTTGTCAAAATACCAGACTGAATTAGAATTTTAAAAATTGGTTTCAAACGTAGCTTTGATCGAAATAAAAGGATGTTTCCTGTTATCTCTTCGGTTTTCCACATATCATGTTGAATATTTTCAATTAAGGTATCTCTCATAGCAATGGGGGTCAATTGGCGATGTCCGTTTACTGTCAAAGTAAAATGTGACTGTTTGTGCTTCATTACATGGTACCGGACATTGGCCTAGCGGTTAGAGTGTTTGCCAATGGCGCGGGAGACCTGGGTTCAATCCCAGGTCGAGTCATACCAAAGACTCAAAAAATGGTACTTGATGCCTCCTTGCTTAACACTCAGCATTATAAGGTACGGATCAAGGGTAAGGTAGAGCAATCCGGTGAAGGAGTAGCGCCCTCCCCTACACTTTGGTGTAGTAGCTATCGAAAAGGGAGCCTTCGGGTTACCCTCGACTATGGTCGCCAACTTTACTTTACTTACATGTTACCAGCAACATAGCTACATTTCGTTATTTATAGCATCAATTAAATGATGTATATATCGTTTTGTAGAGGTCATTTATACTCTGATTTTTTCCACGTTACATAAAAATCACATCCTTTCTTAACTTTAAATTTCTTCAAGATAGGGATGTAAAATAATTCTATTGTGTTATAGTTGAATTAGGACTACCGTAATTGCTTACATTACCAACGGAAGACGGGCCGAAATGGGTCAAATAGAACTGTTTGTCATTTAAACTGTGTGCAAATTAATGACTAATGCTAAATTGAATAGTTAGAAATAGAATAGTTTGAGCATTTAACAGTGTGTAAACAAATGACTGATATTTAATTGAATTGTTTGTGATACATAGCTATACTTAGAACCACTTACCTTTGTTGACTTATGATAAAATGAATAGTTAGAAATAGAATAGTTTAGTTATTCTACTGTCCAGTGGTAAAATCTGCTTGGTAGCGCCAGGAGTGGCAGTACCACCTTGATCTACCGAAACTGTGTTATCACCCCTGGTTGGCAGCTGATGAGGGCAGCGTATCACACGTGCTTTCACACGTTGTATGATGAAAATTTGAACACCAAGTCTCTCTGGAAAGCAAGATGACTCTTTGGAAAGACAAAGTGACACTTCAGATTTTTGGAGTGACATCCTAGAAAGACAGGAACGTAAAAAATGTGAACAGTACAACAAAAGAAAAATGGTCTCAGTGTGTCTGCAGAGGGGAGGGAGAATATATAACCCATCATACATGCTCATACGGTAATGATCTGGATATGCACCCGACAACAACGTGTGATTACGGCAGAGAATTCAACAGCTTCTGAGGGTTATGAATCAATCCACAAGTAACGCTGGTGGAAACGACGTAATTCTCCAACCACAGAATGTAAATCGAATGATGGGCTTATGAATCAGGAATACCCCCACAGTTTTAAGGAGCCCATTGCTGAGCGTCAGTGCCAAGGAGAAATTCCTAGCAAGCGAAGAATTTAGTGGCCCAAGGGTAATCAGATAGCTACTTGGACAAGCTTAGACCAGGACCTTTCTTTTTTGCTCAGCACCCATCTTAAGGGCCCCATTGATCAACAAATAACATCTTTCTGCAGAGTTATATATGACGGTAGTCTGGACTGCTTTGGTGCAGTAATGCATAAAAAAAGATAAAATTGAATAGACGACGAATACAAAAGGGATTTCGGCATGAACGAAATGCACGCAGATCCACAATTCCCGTGTGAATACGCAACATCCAGAAACGTTTTCTATGACATCAGCAGCCGAAAGTGAATGCATTTTAAAAATAAAGATGAACAAACGTCCAATATAATCTCTGCTTTTAGTTGATCTGGCGTGTATTTATATATATATATACACGCCAGATCAATTATAGAATTATATATATATATATATAATTCTATAAATACCCTGTCCGGTGGCAAAAGCTGTTTGGTAGTGTCAGAAGTGGCAGTACCGCCTTGAGCTACCGAAACTGTGTTATCACCCTTGGTTGGCAGCTAATGAGGGCAGGGTATTGCACGTGCTTTCACACGTTCTATGATGAAAAAAATTAGAACACTTTGATCATTCTGTTGCGAGTAAACAAATGACTGATATTAAATTGAATTCTTAGGGACAAATGATATATACCTAATATATAAGTATAAACCGGATTTGGCCTTAAAATAACTTACAATGGTTGATATGACATAAAAACAAACCAAACTCAGAAAAAAATTCTGAGCTTCTCTTTTATCATATGAGAAACTCAGTCAGAAAGAGTCCAAACAGCTGAGAGAGAATACGATCAGAAAATTACTAAACCGTTTGTGATCGTCTGGGTGACAAGCCTGCGATGGCCATATTTCACATGTTGATTTTATACGTGGTCCTTTCCAATTACATTTCTTATATGAGATATTTAAGCGACTGAGATTCAGAACGACTATAAGTGAAATAAAATATTTCTTTGTATCTCAAACACATGTGGAGGTGCCCATGGTGTAATGGTTATCGTCGTAGGAACTGGACACGGCGACATGAGTTCAAATCCTGGACGAGACTGATTGCATTTCACATAGCACTAATAACCTTGGGAAAGGTATGAATCCAATTATTCTCCCTCCAGCTATGGGTAAATCGTAAGACTGAATGGGTTCTTTAGCCTTGGTGAGGCAACTAGTCAGGTAAAAGGAAAACTCTGAATTCAAACCTGCTAAACTGCTTAAAAATTACATTGTGTCATATCCTGCCCGAGCGTAGGGGTTGGTAAATAGGATCTCAAACACATTTAATTTTCATTGCTGTGTTACTTCTTACCCTTTGCATGTCTAATTGGTAAGTATACTTTGTTTAATTGCATATCAATCTTCCTGGGTTATTTAATGTCAAATCCATCCTTGTAAAAGAACCAGGATGGTACTATTTAACACGTAGCTGGGTGGTGGTATTTGTCCTAAAATGAACTTAATAGCGTGACTGGAGTTCGAACTCGCTAACAACGATGTCGCACGTTAACCACGATGCTATGAGGACTACCCCTTTTCCGGTGAGCTACAAAAAATCAGGACAAATAATAAAAATGTTTAAATAGATAGTATCAA
This sequence comes from Sepioteuthis lessoniana, assembly GCA_963585895.1. Lineage (NCBI taxonomy): Eukaryota > Metazoa > Mollusca > Cephalopoda > Myopsida > Loliginidae > Sepioteuthis > Sepioteuthis lessoniana. Next base: position 3,127,646 of record OY757921.1, on the reverse strand, counting down.
TTTTAGTTAAATTCATCGTGGTAAATTCACCGTGTGGTAAATTCATCGTCGGTAAATTCATCGTATAGTAAATCCATTACTAGTAAATATATCACTGAGTAAATTTATCACAAATATTTTCATCGTATCAGATTAAATTCTCTCATTAAAAACGGCTTCATTAACCCAAACCTTTTGGCTCCTTTTATTAAATTCTTAAATGATTGAATTCTGATTTTAGTCACAATTTACTGACGATGATGAAATTACCAGACGATGAATTTAGTGCGATGAATTTACCCAATGACAATGATATCGTGACATTCATTTAAAATAAAAAATTCATAAAAAAATCATGAGTTTTAACTTTGTAAAGTAATGAAAAATATAATTGATAAATTACTTTTGTGTGATAAAAATTCATGTCTTTAAATAACTGCCGTATTAAATAAGGAACTGCAAATTTTTAGTTGACTACAATAATTCTAAAATATATTGTTTTAATAAATGAAATTAGTCGAAGGATTTTTTGACATTTGGATGACATTACCAAAAATGGAGCACAGTTTCTTCCAAGCTGCGGTAGTATCGATACTGCTATAAGGATGCACCACGTGGACGCTAACAAAATGTATGGAGAAAAATCTTGACGGAAATTACCCAAGAATGCTGCGAGCAATACTGACCAAGTCCTGGAGACAGCACCCACAAAACAGCAACTGTGTTGTATAGCCACATAATACATATGCATATGCATGCATAATCATAACGACGCACATTAAAGACGAGCGACACAGTTCTTTAGAAAAATATACCTCTCACTTTATTTGAAAGGGTTCGAAAGGGTTATTCTAAGGTTTTACTGTGAGTGGGAGTTGGAGACCGAACAGAACTGCAACATATTGACCCCCACTCCTATGGCCACAACAGCGTTTCTTTCCTGTTCTCCTAGGCTGCTCAACCGGGGGCCTAGGGACCTGGTGGCCCAGCCTCTCCGGGAGCTGGTTTTCTCTACCGCATCATATCTCCAACTCATCTGATCTCCAAACTGACTGACTTCCTGTCTTCACCCGGGTTATATAGTAGTTCATCGTCCACATTCTTCTTGTTGGCGTCACAAATCGCACTCATTCAACCCGTCCACGGTCAAGGTTATATTCTGATATTCCTCGACCGGATGCACCTGTTATTTACACAGGTGCATTTCCTATTTTGACAGCCCGGTCGGGTCGGAGGTCAATATACAACTGTACGGCCATCTATCACCCGTCACGAAAACTATTAAAATTAGACGAACCAGACATGCATGACACTGCTGAAGAAGTAGGGACGAACTCGTAAGTGATGTACTCCTGTAGATTCCTTCGCAGGGACAAGAATAGGCAGGCTCTGTGAAGATTCTGGATGTAGCCCGGAAAACCTGCCAAAAGCCATGGACGATAGGGATGGGTAGCGAGGGAGGGTCAGAAATATTTGTGCTGATAGCGCCACGTGATGATGATGATGACCAACTGCCTACCTGTATTATTTCCAGTTTGGTCTCCGTAAACATTCATGAAATGTCGATTAATTTCAATATTAGTTAATTTTTCGCATGGGGAATTCAATTACAGCCCTCTACTTTCCTGAAAGACGCCATTTCCTTCGGTGTAGAAAGGTACTACGAATACCCCACTATATATATATATATGTATATAAACTTTAGAACATCAAACATTGTCCATTAAGTGAAACAAGAAGATATATACAGTTTTAAATTTTGGAATTTTTAAAAAACATTTTACATTTTAGACTAACCGAACTTTATTAAAAGCATCGAACACTTTTTAGATGATTGTAAAAAAATATTTTCTGTAAACTTATTTCACGTCCTTGAGGACACTGGCTGCAACTGCTAAACGTCTGTGATGGTGAGGTGGTTTCGTAGTAAGTTGGTTTGTTTGTTGGTTGATTGGTTTTATGGCTTATCAACCCCTATGTGAACCTTAATGCCCAATCCTGTTCATATATAAATACACACACACACACACACACATATATATACATAGTCTGTAAACGAATAGTTTGTAGGTAACATTTTAAAAAAGCTAGAGCTCATTTGTTTGTACACAGTTAAATAGTTTCAAGTATTCCCATCAAACTCTAATATTTCTCTTTAGATCATTTTTTTGCACTCAGTTAAGTGGTTTCAAGTATTCTTATCTAACACAAATAATTCAGTTTATCATCACTCATTTTTTTGCACATAGTTAAATGGTTAAAATTTCTTTTTGACCAATAAATGGGACACTAGCAGGTTCTACCAATCTGGGTCTGAGTGGACCTGGGAGTAATGTCAAGGAAGAATAGCTCCTCATTGCTTTAAGTAACAGAACTGAAAACGACGAGATGAGCTTGTTTTAGCGAAAAGGAAAAGTCAGACAAGTGGTCACAAAAAATTCCACATCACTATGTTACATAGAACCAATGGAGCGTTATTAAAATCGGGAGGACATGTCCTGATATTTTCAAATTGGTGAAGAAATTATCTATCCTTTGATGAATTATAGCTCACCGCCAATGAGGGAAGTTTTATTTAGTTCGGAAATTTACGTCGTTTCTTGTTGCTCTCCCGGTAACTAAATGTCTCCTTTCAAAAATTCGAAAAACTTGTGTCTGTGTTGTATATTGACCTCCGACCCGACCGGGCTATCAAAACAGGAAATGCACCTGTGTAAATAACAGGTGCATCCGGTTGAGGAATATCAGAATATAACCTTGACCATGGACGGGTTGAATGAGTCCGATTTGTGACGCCCACAAGAAAAAAATGGACGATGAACATTTATATAACTCGGTGCACAGGAAGTTCAACCAGTTGGAGAAAAGGTGCGGTAGCGAAAACCAGCATCCAGAGAGGCTGGTCCCCCAGGCCCCCGGTTGAGCAGCCCAGGAGAACGGGAAAGAAACGTTGTTATGGCCATAAGAGTGGGGGTTAATATGTTGCAGTTCTGTTCGGTCTCCAACTCCCTCTCACAGTAAAACCTTTAGTAACCCTTTCAAACCCTTTCAAATAAAGTGAGAGGTATATTTTTCTAAAGAACTGTGTCGCTCGTCTTTATTGTGTTGTTATGATTCTGCATGCATATGTGTTTGTATCGTAGGATCATGGCTATGCAACATCTGACTGCGTATTGCACCTACAAAAAGAGTTCTCGTGATTGACCATTTGCTGTCGCGCACCAGTTTCGCTGGTAGTGGAAGTTGGTCAACTCGTTACAATACGACAAACTAGTTTTACTGTTAAAACTAAATGCACACCAGTGATTCGTTTATTTACCTCGAATAGATGGGTACGTCAACTAGTATTTTATAAATTACTCATCTGCTTGCTAAAAAGATTGAAAAAAAGAAACTATCTTGATGAAAGCAGAAATGTTTATTTTTCAGAGATTGAATTTTAAGATGAGAATTTAAACAGCTGCACTGGAAAAAGATTTTCAAGAATATAAAAAGAAAGAAAAAAGAGTTATTAAAAAATAATGAAAATAATAATAAAGTAATAAAAATAATAATTCGCCGCCTCTAACAACACCTTCGTTAAGTGTGAAGAATCTACTCCCAAAATATACAAAAAAATGCCAACATATATGGGTACGTTCCGAAAGTAATGCCTCTTATTTATTTCCATGGAAACCACAAGTAGCACAATACACTGTTGGATATAGCAGGTCTTTAGCGACAAAAATGCTATCTTTCAAACATCGTCACCAACGTTTGCTAAAAATTGTCACCAGCATCTCTATCTTAAGCCAAATTTTTTTTTTTAACTTTTTTAAGGTGAAAGCTAGAAAAGAGCATTATTATGACATGACTGACATACGTACGAGTGGATCTGTAAATAAGAAAAAGCAAAAAAGGAAAAGAACGTAGAAAAAAGAAAAAAAATATCTGTTAAAACGTCTGATTTTAAATATTAATTTCTGTACTTGTCAAGAAAGAGAACATGAGTGAATTGTCAGTTTATATACGTGGTGCCTTCAATAGTTTCCAGACTTTTTTGTACAGGCATTTAAGATTGTCGTAGACTCTTGCAAATTCACTATGTTATTGCTATACATCCTATGAGATGACTGACCGATTTTTATGATTTCACATTCAAAAGAACAGCTACAGCAGCAATTGGAATACACCCTAGTAAAGCATTATTGTCACAGCTGGTGAATTTCAAAAATGCAATCTGAACGTGAGGACACTTTAGAAGAACGATATGCGATAAAATTCTTTTTTAAACTTGGAAAAAATGATGCCACAGAAAAGTATCGAATGCTTCAGACTGCTTTTCGACCATCTTGCATGAATCGAGCATCAGTTTTTGAGTGGCATAAGAGATTGAAGGAAGCCAGGGAGTCTCTGAGGGATGATGAGACGTGTAGGAGGAGTAAGGAAGTCAATATCCCAGAGTTGTTTGGCCAAAGGGTTAGGGTTAGGGTTACTATGTTGAAGTTTTAAGGGAGTTCAGGAAGAGATTCAGTCGGAAGAGGCCAGCACTCTTCAAATCGGGTCAATGGCATTTCCACCAGGACAATGCACCAGTCCACAACTCCATCCTTGTCACAGACTATTTGACCAAGATGGACATTAAGAAAGATCCTCAGCCTCCCTATAGTCCAGACCTTGCTCCCTGTGACTTTTGGTTTTTTCCTAAGCTCAACATTAACGGAGCGTCACCAACAGATTTTTTAGTGGGTGTCCTCGTGGTGTAATGGTTAAAGCGATGAACTGCGGAATCGTAGTACGCGAGTTCGTACTACAGTCGCGCTATTACGTTCACTTTCGGGCAAATACCCTTGGGAAAGGTATGAACCCCCTTATTCTCCCTCCAGCTATGGGTAAATAGTAGGACGGACTAGGTTCTTCAGCCTTGGTGAGGCAACTAGTCTAGGAGAAGGAAAACTCTGAATTCAAACCTGTTAAACTCCGCTTAAAAATCGACCTTGTGTCATATCCTGCCCGAGCGGAGGGGTTGGTAAATAGTACCAACAGATTTTTTAATGTCACATCCAGATGTAGTCGGTGTATTCTAAAGCCCCATCTGACAGGGCTTCGAGAATCGTTGGTTCTAACTCGAAGAAAGATGTTACCCCGAATGTTGTGACTGTTGTCCGTTTCTGCTTACTTCCACTGCTTCAGAAAGTGACCGGAGAAAATAAATCAGTCGAGGTCCTTACACTCAAGGTCAGTTTTACTTTTGCGTCTCTTCTCTCCCATCCGATGTGTAGCTATCACCGACATAGCAGTCATTAGAGACGATGTTATAAAGTTATGTCTGGCAGTAACAAACATAGAAATGGTCGCTAAGTGCCCTTCCACAATGTTGAAAACCAGTCTGTCTTCAAATATAGTTTCTTGTGGTTCGTGAGACATCCTCGTGATGTGCTTATTTATTTTATTGATGGCAGCTTCCGGCTCGACGCCTGTCATTTCAAAAGCCTGCCCTTTGAACGGAAAACGTTCTGTCAGACGGACGTGTTCATCAGAAAGTTATTTGTTACTTATTTTCCAGTGTTTAATGTTGATTTTAAAATACTTCTAACAGCTTTGAGCTTATGTAATAATTAAGTGAAAAAAGCCATAAAATATAATTCTGTGTGTTTCACAAAAATCTATATCCTTTCATATTGTAATAAAATCTATATCCTTTCATATTGAAATAAAATCTATATCCTTTCATATTGTAATAACCAATTCTATACATTTTCCAGTTCAAAATGAGAATAGTTCAGTTCAAAATGAGAATAGTTCAGTTCAAAATGAGAATAGTTCAGTTCAAAATGGGAATAGTTCAGTTCAAAATGAGAATAGTTCAGTTCAGAATGGGAATAGTTCATTTCAAAATGGGAATAGTTCAGTTCAAAATGGGAATATTTCTGTTCAAAATGGGAATAGTTCAGTTCAAAATGAGAATAATTCAGTTCAAAATGGGAATAGTTCAGTTCAAAATGGAAAAACTATTATAAGTATAAATATAAAAAAGCTGCAAAGAGACAATATGGGGGTCCAGTTGTGATAGTTGTTGACAATGCCCCATGTCACTCAAACATTGAAGAAGTTTTTTACTGAAGAAGAATTTCTAGTTTGTGATGTGCTTAGGTTGGGACCATACAGTCTAATGTTTAATCCGATTGAACAAGTATGGTCTTTAATCAAAGCTTACGTCAAGCAGGAATTGGCTGTTAAAATTGTGAGTATTCTTGTAATGGAGAGAAGAGATGGCTTGTCAATTACTGAAAAAAGGGGCAAGAGCTTTGACTTCATTAAATGAGGAAGAATTGGGAAAGCTTACACCAGAAGTATGCAATCGTTTCATAATTGGAATTCAATCTAAAATTCCTGCAGGTGTAGCATTAGAAGATGTTGTGTTCTAATAAATGACTTGAAGAATTTATTTTTATATTATAAAATGTTAACAACTTTATTGCTAAAATAATTTATGAAATATTTTTTATATTTATACTTATAATAATTTTTCCATTTTGAACTGAACTATTCACATTTTGAACTGAACTATTCCCATTTTGAACTGAATTACTCCCATTTTGAACTGGAAAAGGTATAGTTCAAATCATTTCACGTTTTAATGTGTGGAAACGACTAAAAATTTTATGCTTTATGTTTTTTGTTTAATGATTTGGCTTATTTATATCTTTTCAGTTCTAGAAATGCTATTCACGGAAAAAGAAAAAAAGTGTTTCTTGCTGATGCAATCAGTAGACCAAAAGCTTTAAATCTGATGTAAGCATTGTTGATAAAATGATTTTGACTTTATGACTGCGATATTTCAAATTAGACTTATATATATATATATATATATATATATATATATATATATATAGCTACGGGAAGATACTGTCTAGCCACACTGATGAGTTCTGATAGAAGGAAACTGATCTGTCTGTGGATGACTATATATATATATATAAGGAACATTAAAGAAGTTTCCAGACTTTTTTCGGATGGACACTTTTATTGATAGTACACACATAAAACTCTAGTCCCCCTCGAAATAATTTCCTCCGGCTGCAATGAACTTGTTGTATCGTTCCAACAACTTCTGGAAGGCCCATGGAAGTCATCTTGTGTGAGCGTGTCAATGACCTTTGTCACAGCCTCTTTCATCTCCTCAATTGTCTCATAACGACAGCCTCTGAGCTTAGGGAATAAGCAAATGTCACAGGGAGCAAGGTCTGGATTATAGAAATGGTGACGAACTGCCTTGATGCCCATCTTGGTCGAATGGGCTGGGACAAGGATGGAGTTTCGATCCCAGCTACGGGAAGATACTGTCTAGCCACACTGATGAGTTCTGATAGAACGAAACAGATCTGTCTGTGGATGACTTTATATATATATATATATATATATATATATATATATATATATACGAGCATCATTAAATAAGTTTCCAGACCTTTTTTGTATGGGCACTTTTATTAATAGTACACACATGAAACTCTAGTCCCCTTTGAAGTAATCTCCTCCGGCTGCAATGCACATATTGTACCGTTCCAACAGCTTCTGGAGGGCCCTATGGAATTCCTCTAGTGTGAGCGCGTCAATGACCTTCGTCACAGCCTCTTTCATCTCCTCAGTTGTCTCATAACGACAGCCTCTAAGGTTTTCCATGAGCTTAGGGAATAACCAAAAGTCACAGGGAGCAAGGCCTTGACTATAGGGAGGGTGACGAACTGTCTTGATTCCCATCCTGGTCAAAACGTCAATGACAAGGAAGGAATTGTGGACTGGTGCATTGCCCTAGTGGAAATGCCACTGACCCGATTTGAAGAGTGCTGGCCTCTTCCGACGAAATCTCTTCCTGAACTCCCTTAAAACCTCAGTATAGTAACCCTAACCCTAAGCCTTTGGCCAATGAACTTTGGTGTATTGACTTCCTTACACCTCCTACACGTCTCATCATCCCTCAGAGACTCCGTGCTTTCCTTGAATCTCTTATGCCACTCAAAAACTGATGCTCGATTCATGCAAGATGGTCGAAAAGCAGGCTGAAGCATTCCATAAGTTTCTGTTTTTTTTTCCAAGTTTAAAACATAATTTTATTGCATATCGTTCATCTAAAGTGTCCTCATGTCAAGATTGCATTTTTGAAAGTCTTCTCATAATATATATAGCAATAACATACTGAATTTTCAAAAGCCTACGATAATTTTAAATGCCTGTACAAAAAAAGTCTGGAAACTTAATGAATGAACCACGTATATATATTATATATATATATATATATATATATATATATATATATATATATATATATACATCCATCTGTGTGTGGGTTTTCCCTTGAATTTAAATAATATCGATCGTAAAACTTTTAAAGAATTTTGTGCTGAATTTGATAAACTTGCAAGAAAGCTTATTGCTTGATAACCCAATACTCAATATCTTATAAAAACACAATGTACTTATCAAAATTCCACAGAGGATTAATACATTTTATTCACGAAATCTTGGAATAGTTGACTTCATTTTTACTTCAAATGAAATAGATTTTGAATAGAATAGGAAATAGACGATTTTGATTTCCGCTCCCACAAAACTCCGTTCTAACAGAGAAAAAAGAATATAATTCCAAAAAAACATCTATGAGTTCTCGACAGTTAGTTGATGCTGTGGTTTTCTAAAATATATTTGCATTCATTTCCAATTTAACAGAATGGATGTATATATATATATATATATATATATATATATATATATATATATATATATATATATATATATATATACGTGGTTCATTCATTAAGTTTCCAGACCTTTTTTGTACAGGCATTTAAAATTATCGTAGGCTTTTGAAAATTCAGTATGTTATTGCTATATATATTATGAGAAGACTTTCAAAAATGCAATCTTGACATGAGGACACTTTAGATGAACGATATGCAATAAAATTATGTTTTAAACTTGGAAAAAAAAACAGAAACTTATGGAATGCTTCAGCCTGCTTTTCGACCATCTTGCATGAATCGAGCATCAGTTTTTGGGTGGCATAAGAGATTCAAGGAAAGCACAGAGTCTCTGAGGGATGATGAGACGTGTAGGAGGTGTAAGGAAGTCAATACACCAAAGTTCATTGGCCAAAGGCTTAGGGTTAGGGTTACTATACTGAGGTTTTAAGGGAGTTCAGGAAGAGATTTCGTCGGAAGAGGCCAGCACTCTTCAAATCGGGTCAGTGGCATTTCCACTAGGGCAATGCACCAGTCCACAGAATGAAGAATGCAAAAAGACTAAAATCGAACAAAGGAACATTAACTACAGTTTTCTCTATTCGATTTCCTTTCGGAGTTTACAATATATCTGCATTCTCACAAAAATGCCAGTTTCATGGATAAAAAAAAAGAAGTTTATAATTTATAACGACGGTGAAATTACATTCATCCACGCTACCTAAAGAGTTAATTTACGATTGAAAAAATATATCCCTGTTACTCACTAAATTAATACTGAATAGAATGCGGTTAATTAAAAAAAAAAAAAAAGCAACTGTAAATAAGTAAAATTGACCGAAACCTGTTTTGCTTGTCGTCTACAATTATCAAAATGCAGAGAAATTTTAGATAGAAATAAGAAGATTCAAATGAAATATATTTCAAATCAAACATAAATAGACCGGAGAACGGATCTCTTTTATCTTAAAGAAAAAATATATAAACAAATAAATTAATAAAATAAATTAAATTGGGAGAAGTCCCCGGCGTGTAATGGTAAACGTGCTTAACTGTGTGTTAGAACTTCAGTCGGGCTGTCACGTTCACTTTTGGACTAATTCCTTTGGTATGAACACTCTTATCTACCCAGCTATTTGGTAAATTGTATTAATACTCTTCTTGTACAATGATGGTTTTAGCATTAACTAACCCAAGAACTTTGATATGCCATTAAAGAAAGAAACTAAATGATTTAAAGATGACAGAGATATTGAATTAGAATTCAATAGTTCATCATTGTTTTTCTCTCTCATTTCTTTCTTCTCATTAATAAATTATATTTTTTTATCTCTCTCTATTTCCCCCTATTTCTTTATTCTTTTTTCCTTACTATTCTTTTCTCTTCAGTATTTTCTTTTTCTATTAACTCAAACTTTCTTTTTCTTTCTTACCTCTTCATTTATCTTCTTCTGTCTCTTTTTCTCTTTCTCTGTTGCTATATCTCTCTTGTTCTCTTTTTCCATTTTTTAATCTCTATGCTGATTTTCTAATCTCAACGGCACTCTCCCTTTATGCTTTGCTCCTTCTTTCTCTCTGTCTCTCTGTCTCTCCATCTCTGTCTCATTCTGTCCCGTTTGGTCTATTTCTTATACATATATTAGTGACACAGTTTTTTTTGTAAGTCTTTTTAATCTTTATTTATGTATCTTATTTTTTGACAAACCATTCTTTAAATTATATCTTCGAATCTAACTCCATGTATTAATTCATTTTACCCCACATTGTAGATTATTCCATAGCTATAAGACCTCTGACTACCTGCAGTTTCAGCAAAAGGGAGTTACAGTTGGGTGGCTTGTAGGGAGAGCATTATGGACATTATCCAAAATTTCGAAGATGCCAAATTTCTTAGTGAAAGGGTAAAGGTAGTGGGAGGTAAAGGAAACCCTACGGGTCCAATGTCTACAACAAATTGAATTCTGGCACCCCAACTAGATTGGTGAACCATCCAAAGGCAAATAAGAAGGAGAAAAGGATAATATGATGATAAAAATAGGGAAAGAAAAGGAGATGAAAGACTGAAAAAAAAAACGGATAAAAAATTGTAAAGAATAATGTGTCTCGATAGGTGATAAATACAGAAAAAAGTAAAGAAACAATAAAAAAAGAAGAAAAACCTCTAAAATAGTATAAGAAATGACCCATGGGTTGAATGTGAAAATTGCTGGTAAAATAGATCAATGTAAGAAAAAGATATATATATATATATATATATATATATATATAAAGAGAAAAAAGGAGGAAAAAAGTGAAAAGGAGAAAGAAGTGAGAAAAAAATAAAGGAAACTTTCTCTGATAAAAAGAAAAGAATAGAGAAGGAAGAAATGGTGAATGATTGGCTTTGTGGGGATTTTTGTTTCTTTGTTTTGTGGCTTATTAACCTGCGTCGGTTACTTAATTCCAAAGCCATCCTTGTAAAAGGACAGTTGGGGTAGAGTTTAACCCATAACTGGGGGATAAGAGGGTTAATAGTTTTCCCAAAAATATTTGTCTGAAAGTGAAAGTAATAGGGGGACTACGATACTGCAGTCAAGATCGTTAACCACTACGCCATACGAACTCTCAAACAGTGTGTGTAGGATTAAAGAACGATGAATAAAGTGAGATAAAGAGGGAGAAAGGGATAGAGAGGGAGGATCAAAAGTGAGAATAAGAGGGATAAGAAAGGAGAAATAAGAGAGACGAGAGGTGAAAAGAATGAAGAAAAGTAACAACAACCACAACAACAACAAAGAGGGAATCGGTGGTTAGGAAAGTTAATCTTCTAGAAAGGGAGCAAGAGAGTAAGATTTGATCATGTCGGCAAATAGCTATACGCACAAACCAGAATCTGTCCTTGAAAATGAGACATATAAAATTCTCTGAGAATTTGAAATGCAAAGAGATCAGCAAATCCCGGTGACATAAACAGAGCTAGTGTTAACAAGAAAATAAATTGCAATCTAGTGGATTTTGTCGTTACAGCGTACTAAAAATTTGAAATAAAAGAAAGTGAAAAGAAAGATAATTTCTTTGATCTTGCTAGAGTGTTTAAAAAGCTAATGAAAGATAAAAATGATGGTGGTGACATTGGAATGATCCCCCAAATGCCAGACAAAGAGACCAGAAGACCTGGTGAACATAGTAAGAATCAAGACGATCGAGACCAAAGCCCGGATTAAATCAGCCAGAGTCTTGGAGACTTGAGGAGACTTGTTGTCATTGAGTATTCAGTAAAAAAAAACAAAAAAACAATTAAAAGTGTTGTTAAAAAAATCTCCCATAGAATAAAATGTGGACAGCGGAACGAACACAAACAACAACAACAACAACAACAATAACAACAACAAACATTTGGAAACAGAAATGCGAGAAAAACAAGTCTATGGCTATTCCACTCGATAAACTGGTGAAATTGGCCACAAAAAGACCAGAACATGACTAAAAAGAGGAATTGTCCAGAGGAAAACTGAATTCATGTTAATATCAGCACAAAAAGGACGAATTAAAGCAAAATTTGATAATACACTACAGAATAGCAAATGTTCGGTATAAATAAAAAGAGATGAAATAATTAATCTCATATTAAGTAAATACTGCCCACTAGCCAAAAAATACAAGACAAGGAATGATTGGAGGAGATGATTAATTGGAAATTCTATGAAAGATTAAAATTTGACCATACAACCAAATGGTATATTCACAAACCAGAAGTTGGAGGTGCCCGAGGTGTAATGGTTATCGTCGTAGGAAATGGACACGGCGACCCGAGTTTAAATCCTGGACGAGACTGATTGCATTTCACATAGCACTAATACCCTTGTGAAAGGTATGAATCCAATTATTCTCTCTCCAGCTATGGGTAAATAGTAGGGCAGACTAGTTTTTTCAGCCTTGATGAGGCAACTAGTCTAGGAGAAGGAAAACTCTGAATTCAAACCTGCTAAACTCCGCTGAAAAATTGACCTAGTGTCAAATCCTGCCCGTGCGGAGGGGTTGGTAAATATGATATTCACAAACCAGAAGCGGTCCGAGATAAAGAAATGTAGAAAGGTTTATGGGATCTTGAGATACAAACGGATCACCTTATTCCAGACAGAAGATTACACCTAAAGAACTTGCCATCTAGTGTATTTTGCAATGCCAGCGGGTCACAGTGGAAATAAAAAAGTGCAAAAAGATAGGAAAATATTTGAACCTTGTGAGGGAACAAAAACAGCTGTAGAACATGAGGGTGTCTGTAATACCAGTTGAAATTTGAGCACTCGGAACTGTCTCCAGAACCTTAGAAAATAAACTGGTGGAAGCGGAAATCAGAGGAAGAATGAAAACCATAGAGAGTGCACAATTTTAATTGCCTGGAATGCTGAGAAGAGTCTGTTAGACCTGAGGTGACTTGCCGATACTCAGACTCTAGGGAAAAATTACCAATTTAAACTGACGTGAAAAACATACTGAAAATTAACATAAAAAAAGTATGAGACGAAACACGAATGGGTGGGCAAGGTGATCCACTTGGAATTGTTCAAGAAATTCCATTTTGACCATACGAACAAATTGTATATGCACAACCCAGCATCTGTCCAAAAGAATAAGACTTACAAACTCTTCCGGGATTTGGTGGTCACCTAATCTCGGCCAGACGCAGAAATCTAATATTAATCAGCAAAAAAAAAAAAAGAAAAGAAGAGAACCTGCAGAATTGTGTACTTTGCTTTCTCGGCTGACCACAGACTAAAATTGAAAGAAAGTGAAAAGTAGCATAAATACCTTGACCGTGCCAGGGAATTGAAAAAAAAAACTGTAGAACATGAAAGTAACGATTATACCAATTGTAATTCATGCTCAAGGTACAGTCACTGAAGAATTGACAAAGGGAATGGAGAACTTGGAAATAAGAGGACGAGTGGAGACCATCCAAACTACTGCAATGTTGAGATCGGTCAGAATACTGAGAAGAGTCCTGGAGACATGAGGAGACTTGCTGTCACTCAAACTACAATGTGAGACTATCAGCTATTGCAGATGTGGAAAGCTTGCTGAGAACGGCCAGAATCCTGAGACGAGTCCTTGCGACTTGAGGAGACTTGCTGTCACTCAAACTCTAGTGAAAAACCATCAGCTAACACTGATGTAAAAAACTCTAAGGGAGTAAATAATAATAATAATAATAATAATAATAATAATAATAATAATAGGGAAAGAATGATGGATATCTTGATAGAATACACTAAATTTATTACACGTTTAAGACTTGCCGACTAAGTGAGGATGATTTTGAAAAAAACGACTTGTTTTAAAACCTTGAGATATAAATGTGTGGACAAGTATATTATGAAGAATATTGTATATATGTTCTAGCTGGTCGTCTAACTTTTGCTCGTCCGTGTGAAGGGGGTCCACAGGAGTTAATCGCTTATGAGTTCGTCCTTATTTCTCTAGCAATGTCCCGCATGTCTGGTCCATCTATCTTGGATAGATTTCGTCATGGAGTTAATCTAAACAACAGGAAAATTCGTCCTTTATAAAATAGGTACATCCCTAAGGAATCAGAACAGAGATACAAAACCTGGTTGGGAAATGAGGTTAGAAGGAAAAATAAAGAGACTTTGACTACAAATATACAATTCACACAATGAAAAGTGGGAAAAGAGAAAAAAACGGAATAAAAAGAACTAATAAACGAGTTAAAGCGTGGGAACACTTGCAGTGAAGGAAAAAAAGAACTACTTAGGAATATTGGGGGCAGACAACGTCGAACAAGCGGAGATGAAAGAAAAACGACGAAAATGTACCACAGAAAAAAGAGAAAGCTTCTCGGAAACAAGCCCTGCAGAGGAACTTTCATCTAACGGATAAACACCATAGGCACTCACCTTAGTAAGAGACTCAGTACCCTTCAGAAATAAGACATAGGAGGAATTTAGACAAATACATCAAAGGGCATGAAGGTTGTTGACTATGAACAAGTCTCGCCTTCTGACAGATGACATATAGAGACTGTAAATATCATGAAAAGAAGGTGGAAAAGGACTCTCCAGAAGATTTTGTGGATGGATCAACACAAGAAATAGAGGACTACATTAAAAAGACCAAAGAAAGACTAATTACTGTAGCCAATAACATCATTGGCAATATAAGTAAAGATCTAGAGGCAGCACAAACTAGCAAACAAAAATGGGAAAAAACGAAAAGAGGGACAAATCATTTGATCTTGCTGAAAACGCAGTGGAAGATGATCGCGACACTCGTATTATGGAGGATGTAGAATTAAAACCATCCGGAATACAGCATAGTTGAGATTAGCTAGCATACTGTGAAGAGTCCTGGTGAGTTCTGGAGAATTGGGGAGACTTAGGGTCACTCAGATTTCAATGATAGCCCATTAATTAAAAGTGGTTTGGAAACCTCGCAATGAGTGAAATAATATCCAGCAAGCTGACTCAAAACAAATATAAGACTCATATTATCGTAGAATCATAGATACTCTTCCAAAGTTTCCAGGAAATAAACACTGATGTAAACTTCTGTAAAAATGTAGATACATTTAATCCAGCATTATACAAATAGCTTGTCAAATGTACGTAAAACAAATAAGCTTAAAAGAAATAAGTCGTTCAAAATGAAAATACTTTTCATCGATACATATAAAAGATATTACGGAGAACGGGAAAATATTGAATGAGTTAAATGAAAAATTTAGTGGTCCTGCTAAAAAATTACACATTTTCCATTGATATGATGGTTGTAAGAAATATACAGAATGCAAATGGGGCTATTTTGAAGATTATTAATAATATATTTCTTTGTTTCAGTCTTTCTTAGTAAATACTGTTTCCGTCTCGATATATTTGAAGCATTCTTCAGTCTGTCCTTAAGTATATGTATATTTATATCAATTTGTCGTTCTTCTGTTACATATAAACTTTTTGGTTTTATATTTCATAAAAATGATATTTCTGTAAAATTCTCCTGTTTGACAGTTATATTAATACAATTTCTACATTTTTTTATTAAAAAAAATCACTCACTGGCTTGTCAGATTTATGAAGAGTGCTACTTTTATTGACACATTAGAAAATATAGTCAATAATCTAACCAGATTACATTTAAAAACGAGAACTTTCAATATTCAAATTATCAAAAAAGTTTAACAAAATCTCATATGACGAAAACTCTTATTACACTTCAACATATCGTTGAGATTGTGTTGGCCTTTTCTAAAGATTTACAATGATTGATTCATAAAACAACTAAAAAATCAGTTTCTCGTTATAATGCTACCTCATGATTTTGATAATTCTATTTAGTGGGGAGTGGAATATTTTAATAAGCATTTTCTTGATATATCATTTTTATCGAGAATTTCGAAGATAAGAAATCTCAAGTGCGTAGTAAACTCCACAAATTACCATTCATTTTCAAATTGTATTAAAAAGATAGATAGATAGATAGATAGATAGATATTTCTCCGGATGGAGACACAGACTACTTCGACATTGTAACAAGTGTACCGCAAGGAGACACATTAGCCCCATACCTCTTTATCATCTGTCTCGACTTCGAGCTCAGAACATTTATCGAAGAAAACGGTTTCAAGCTTACAAAGGAAAGAAGCAGAAGATACCCGTCACAAACAATTACGGACGCGAACTACGCCGATGACATAGCGCTTCTGGCAAATGCACCCGCCCAAGCCGAAAACCTGCTACATAGTTTGGAACGAGTAGCAGCAAGAATAGACCTCCATGTCATACACACAAGACGGAATATATGTGCTTTAATCAAACAGGCGACATTTCCACACTTGACGGTAGCTCTCTGAAATTAGTAGACAAGTTAACCTTCCTAGGAAGCCGGTCTCATCAAGTGAGACAGATAGCAACACACAACTAGCAAAGGCATGAACTGCTATCGATAAGATAAAATAAAACGCAGTTTCTTCCAAGCAGCGGTCGTGTCGATACTACTGTATGGATGCATGACATATACGCTAAAAACGTATGGAGAAAAAGCTTGACGGCAACTATACAAGAATGCTGCGAGCAATATTGAACAAGTCCTGGAAGCAGCCCCCAACAAAGCAGCAGCCCCCAACAAAGCAGCAGCTGTACGGCCACTTACCAACCATCACTAAAAATATCCAAGTTAGATGAACAAGACATGTGGGCCACTGCTGGAGAAGTAGAAACGAATTCATAAGTGACGTACTCCTGTGGACCCCTTCACATTGACGAGCAAAGGCAGGACGACCAGCTAGAACTTATACACAACAGCTCTTTGCCGATGCAGGATGTAGCCCTGAAGAACTGCCGGAAGCAATGGACGATAGAGAAGGGTGGCGAGAAAGGGTCAGGGATATCTGTGCTGCTGATGTGACATGGTATGATGATATATATATATATATATATATATATATATATATGATAAAAATAGATTGTTATCTCACCTCATATCATCTTCATCATTACTAAGTTTTTTGTAATTAAAAAATGCAATCCACAAATGAAATATGTCATCATCATTTTTTTTAAATACTTAAAACTTTTGTAATGAGGTTGATATGCAGAGTTTTTATTGAGCTTTTTAATTTCACACACACTCTCTCTCTCTCTCTGTCTCTCTCTTTCTCTCCATTTCTGTCTCTCTCTCCTTCTTAATCATCACACACATATACGCACGCATACACGTATATATATATATATATATATATATATATATATATATATATATGTGAAAGGAAAATTGTTAGGCAAGATACACTTTAAAAATTACTTTCTGTGCGAAGGTCGATCCTGCAAAATAACCAGTCCTAAATAAATTTTATTGGTACCTGATTTTTTTTCGGTAGGTAAGGGAATTGAAAATACATTCTTTGATAAAATTCTCAGTATTGTGTGCCAATTTTGTAGTCTTGTGATCACACACACACACACACACACACACACACACACACACACACACACACATATATATATATATATATATATATATAATTACCTTTAAAATTTGAAATGTAAAATATTTACTCTTCTGAAAATAAGAGAATGCAGAGATCAATATCATACCATCCTTCAAGTTATATATATATATATATATATATATATATATATATATGAGAATACAACAAAAAATTTGATATCTGAGGGAAAATGACTAAAAGAATTACCCTGTAACTGATAATAATGTGATCATCAAATTTGTTCCGTTTTTTTTTTAATGCTGAAGGCATATCACATTTTCCCGTTTTAAAAAATGACAAAATTATAATTTGCCTTACTTTAATTAACTTGCAAGTTTATGTTTCCGCTTCACCA
Organism: Sepioteuthis lessoniana; assembly: GCA_963585895.1. Taxonomy (NCBI): domain Eukaryota; kingdom Metazoa; phylum Mollusca; class Cephalopoda; order Myopsida; family Loliginidae; genus Sepioteuthis; species Sepioteuthis lessoniana. The sequence goes on along the minus strand of OY757921.1, from coordinate 3,109,609 downwards.
AAGATGCATTTTTTGGGGGGGCAGATAGGGGGCAAATGCATAAATTGAGTAGCAAAATGGAAGTGCTGCGAGGATGAAATGATAATCTCCTGCAATGTGGTTGAAGAATTTGCTAATCAATAGGAAATCATGCATTGCATATAAATGATCGATATGACTAATATCTTGTCTGCATTTCAGAGATGTGGAATTATAATTAGGATTCTCTGATTAACTCAGGTTAGTGACCATCACTTAGTTATATCGTCATTTGGTTTCAATTATTGTAACATTCGACCTTCTTCAGGACTCTCGGTAAATTCATCGCAATAAATCTTTCGTCGGTAAATTCTTCGTAAGGTGAATTAATTGCATAGTAAATTTATTGCCAGTAAATTCATTTTGTGATAAATTTATTGCAAGAAAATTCATCACATCAGATTAAGTACATTTATGCAATAGGGATTCCTTTAAGTTCTTTGTATTAGAATTCTTAAAAGCAATGGTTAAATTCTGAATTTAAACACGAATGCTTTATCTCTGATGAATTAAACATACAATCAATTTACCATAAATTATATCTACAGACAATAAATTTAGTGGACACACTCCTTGTGTCTTTCGTAGTTAGTAAATCTCTGGAAATTTCAAAACAGACTCTTTATTCAATGCGCTGCTTGTTTTTCTTCTATCAGGGATTCTTCAATGATTATCGCGTGTTAGTTCTTGCTTCCAAGTAAATATATCCAAAAGAATTTATGGCATCAACTCTAAAATTAGACCATCAAAATAAACTACAAATTGTACCAGACATTTACTCTGCTTCACTTGAAGAAGCACAAAAAATGCTAATTTTAAGAGTATAAATGTAACAAAAATGCAAATATAAAAGTTCGAAGGTCATTCAGTATATGAGGACAATCTATCTATCTATCTATCTATCTATCTATCTATCTATCTATCTATCTATCTATCTATAAGGGTCATTCAATTAATAAGGTCATTTTTATAAGACCAAAAGGAAAATCAAATCTTTTTTTAAAAAGATTTTTCCATAAATGTAAACTCTATTTTGTTTTGAACTGGTCAATAGAAAAAATATGTTAATCTTGAAAGAAAATTTGTTTTTAGATCATTCAAAATCGCTGCAAGCGTGAGTGCTTCAATCTTGAAAAGAGTTCTGTTATCGAATTTTTAATGGCTGAAAAGTACAAACCATGTGAAATGTACAGAAGAATGGATGATGTGTTCGGATAAGCATGTTGTTTTGTCAAAAAGTGTTTATAAATGGGATAAACACGAATTTTCCACCACCAGCCAGACTCAAAAAGAATGAAAACACATTTACTCACCGTTAAAAAGAATATGGGGCCCAATTTTCAATTAAGTCCTGCTGACAATCTTCTGAGACATGAAAAAACACATCACTATTAATTTTCCAGATAAAATTATATCCTTAAACAAGGGGTTTAACTGACACCTCTTTTAGCATGATTCACTTAGATTATTTCATGTCTATTGTACTATGAAAGCAATTGCGTAAACTAACCCTAAAACGATTGATTCGCCATTAAAATCAATCAACAAATAGATTTGTTGAGCTGGAAAACATGAAATGTTTTATAATGACACAACTTAATGTCCCATCTATAGATAAATTCAAGTAAGAGATTCACCGAATAAAAAACTTACTGAAATAATTGTTGAATGCAAAGCGACCATTTTCAAGAAAAGTAATGTTCCATTCACTATTCATTTCTATCTTGGTAAATGCAGCTTCACACACACACACACACACACACACACACACATATATATATAAATCAACTGACTTTATATAATTAAAATACATGTTAATTTAGTTTCCTTTTCCAAGACTGGTAGTCTTTCCAAACTTTTACTCTCACATGGAGGGACACGTGGATTTATTCCTTTCCAAGGGGCATTAGCCACAAAGAAAATGCGAGTTGGCATGTTTATGGTTCAATGCCGGGTCATCGATTCTATTTCGTTCAACAATCACAGTTATTCTTAGCACGGATATTTTCGTGTAAAAATAGGCGAGATTTCTTTGAGATTTCGCAGCCAACAATTCTTGACCTGTCACACAGAATTTGATGGTTCAAAACCCCAAATGATTTAAGATATTTTTCCCGCCTAGATCGTTTAAAACACATTCTAACCAATCAGAATTATAGATAAATTATCAACATTTTGCATCAAAATTGTGCCTACTTCTAACTTATAAATAAACGATAAAATAGTTAAATCTACAATAGATTTATTGATTAATTTATTGATTCATTCTGTAAATCTTTCGACTTTATTTCTTTGGAGTGAAAATATATCATTCTGTTCTTCGAAGAATCATTTGATTTCAACATCGCTAAACGAGTCTAAGTTGAATAAGAATATATAGAGGGTGTCCTCGAGGTGTTATGGTTAAACCGATGAACTGCGGAATCATATTAAGTGAGTTCGTACTCCAGTCGCGCTATTACGTTCACTTTCGAGCAAATACCATTAGGGAAAGTATGAACCCCCTTATCCTCCCAGCTATGGGTTGAATAGTACCACTACTGTTCGTCAAAGAGAATGGCTTTGGCATTGAATAACCTACAAAGGTTGATATGCCAGAAAACAAATAACCCAAAAATATAGTTTACATGGACCTCCTGCTATTACGAATTTTTTTCCCCCGCTGATAATTTTTTTGCTACATCCGCTTACATATTAGCATACATTTTCTCTCCTACATAGTGACATATTCACATAAAGATATTTTCGATATAGGAAATATATAAACTAGATTTTACCAATCATTGAAGGCATGAACTTCCCTTTTTGTAATTAGAGAATATTTATGCTCTAATATTTTCTTTTCATACAAGAAAATACTTTTTAACTTCAGTTTTCAACAAAATTTTCACTCAGTTTAAAGAAACAAAAATTTATTAGATTTATAGAGTCTTGTCCCTGGCCTAATGAGTTGAGTGTTCGCCAGAGGTCCCAGAGACCTTGGTTCAATCCCAGGTCGAGTCAAACCAAAGACTCAAAAAATGTTACTTGATACTGCCTTACTTAACACTCATCATTCAAAGGTGTGGATCAAGGGTAAAGTGGAGAAATCCTGGGATGGAGTTGCACCTTTCCCTACATCTTGGTGTTGTAGCTATTGAAAAGGGAGCCTTTCAGTCATCCTCGGCTAAAATCGCCAACTATATATACCGGCCCGTTGGTCTAGTTGGTTGAGTGTTCGTCAATGGTCCGGAAAACCGGGGGTTAATTCCAGTTCAAGTCAAACTGAAGACTCAAAAAGGCTCTTAACATCCAGCATCATAAAGTACGTATCAGGGTAAAATGAAGCACTCCTGGGAAAGTGGTAGCACCCTCCTCTAGTTATCTGGGTATAGCTATTGAAAAGGGAGCCTTCGGGTCGCAAACTTTACTTATATATATATATATATATATAATTTCCATTATATTAACTAATATTGCTGCAGTAGCTGATTATACTTTTGATCCATAAAAATATATGTTTGCTTGTTACCGCCCTCTTGGATTAGGTGTGACATGAAAGATCAAATGTTCTAGTTCTGTGAAAGGGTCAAACGACATTATCTTGGGAAGTGTTAATTCATAAGATATATCCTATAAAGGCAAATAAAGAAATCGTATTCAAGAAAATGACTGACTCTTACATACACCTGAGAAGGGTCGAAGAGTAAAACACCCGAAAAGTTGTGATAATATGAAACAATCACAAAGAAGAGACTAGTCCGTGTATATCAGCGAATTATAATGAATAAATTATCTTGTTTTATTAACCATCAATTTACTTTTGTTGGGTGTTGTGGATTAAGCATAGTCATTTCGAGGTTAGATAGTAAAATCAAGAGAAATAGAACCATGTCTCTGGTTTGATTATATTTATTCAAAACTTGTTATCAATCATCCAGAATAGAAGATATAAGGATTATAATATTGAATTTATAAACATAGAATCTCGTTTCTGTATTAAGCAAGAAAGTTAATTTTATTGTAACGGGTATTTTATTTAACATGATATCATATTTATATATAAAATGATTTTATAATTATATATAACATGATATTGTATATATATATACAAACCATTAGAGTGAACGGAAAGGTTAATTTGCATATTGATCAAAGAAATTCGATTTTAATTTATTTTTTATTATCATATTTACCAACACCTCCGCTCGGGCAGGATACGACACAAGGTCAATTTTTTAAACAGAGTTTAACAGGTTTGAATTCAGAGTTTTCCTTCTCCTAAATTTGTTTCCTCACCAAGGCTGAAGAACCCAGTTTGCTCTACTATTTACCCATAGCTGGAGGGAGAATAATTGGAGCCATACCTTTTCCAAAGGTGTTAGTGCTATGTGAAATGCATTCAGTCTCGTCCAGGATTTGAACTCGGGTCGCCGTGACCATTTAATTTTTTTTATAATGGATTTCTTAGGTTTCTACTTTCTTCCAATAAATATGTGTAAAAATCCTGTCGATTAAAAGAAATTCATTAACAAAAAGAAAGAAATGTAATTTAATCTTTCCTTTAGAATTCAATTAAATAGTCAAATTAGGAAAATTTAAATAATTAAATGCTTAAAAAAAGGAAAATATAGAAATGAAAGCCTAAAGTGATGCGATGAGCTGGTCTCCAAGCTGTTCTATTATTCGATTATACTACCTCTGTTTCAAAAAAGTTTATTTTTATGATTTAATCTCAGTGATATTAAATATTATTTTTTAACTATCAATTTTTAGTTGCGTTGCACAGTATTTTAAAAAATATTTACTTACATATAAACAAAAAAGTAAGTCCTTAAAATAATGAAAAAACTTAGTTTTCAAATTCAATTCAATATTCTTATCTCATTAAAATAATATCACCTGGCAGAAGGGAATATTCTTGCCAGTATATATAAAGCTGGTTTGCTTATTTGGCCGGATTTAGATTCTACATAAAAATATGATTCCAAAATCAAGGCTTTTTCCTGCTTCGAATGCTGTCATAGACAATTTGCATCAACTCAATCTTTCAGGCTGTGTTTGTGTGAAAAATAAATGGAAAGTCCATGAACCGAAACGCTGACAATATCTGATGAAGTCTTTTTGAAATAAAGACAAAATATTTTTAATCCGTTGTCAGTGTTTCAGTTCATCCACTTTTCCTCTTATTTTTTCATATCTTGCCAGATTTACCAAATCTACTATTTCTCCATATATATATATATATATATATATATATATATATATATATATATATAAAGCCGTGCTTAGAGTAACTGTTATCGTTGTACGAAATAGAATCGGCGACCCGACTTTGAATAATAGACTTACATACTTGCATTTTCCTTCCGGCTAATGCCCCTTGGAATGGGATAAATCAATGTGTCCCTTCATGTATGGGTAAATAAAAGGGAAGACAAGGATCTTTGGCCTTGCAACGGCAACCAGTCTAGGAGAAGGAAACTTTAAATTAAAATCAGGTGTTCTCCTCTTACATATTGGCTGTTTGCCATGTTCTGTCCGTGGCGGTGGCGGAAAAAATACAAAATCAGCCTTGCTAAGACAACCAATCATGGAGAAGAAAATTCTAATTCAAACCAACTGAACTCTGCTAAAAAGATTGAGCTTGGGTCGCATCCTGCTTCTGATGGATGAATTAGGTAGGTAGATTAATCAATAGACACACACCCACACATATATATGTGTGTGGGTGTGCGAGTGTATACATTTACGTTTATTTATGCAAGTAGCGATGTGTACGTACGTAAACACCTCTAGACACACGTTTACACACTTATCTATCTATCTATCTATCTATCTATCTAGTGTGAAAAGAACGAGTATTTAACCAGTAGAATGCAACTGATTAATATTATTGATAAGAACAATATTTTCCTTCTATTTCTCTTAAAATTCCCACATTTGATCTTGTGTTTTGATTGAAAATACTTGGTTTTTTTTTAATTTTAATTTATTGAAAAAAAAAGCGTCAGTAAATCAATAAGGCAATCAATTGATTATGTCGGATAGATGATTCGATGGAGTTTAGCCATGCGAAAGCTGTAACGAATGAAGTAATAAGTGAATTAACTCACCGTCGATAAATGGACCTACAAGGAGGAAAGTGATTGAAATATCGATCAGATGGCAACAAACATTCAAAATTCAATATTTTTTTTCTCTTTTTATTATTTGTCCATTGCTTTGGTGTTACTTATCGATTAGAAACAATTTATTGACTGAATCCCGAACAGATAGGAGCAAAAGAGGTACAAAAAATGAAAAAAAAAAAAATTAACGAATAATTAAACAGACGACAGAAAAATGTCAGGAATTATCTCCTAATTAATTAAGGTGGTATGTGTTCTGATCTGTGGGCAGGAATAACAATATGGGTGGGGTGATTGATTTGATTGTGTGTGTGTGTGTGTGAGAGAGAGAGAGAGAGAGAGATAGACAGAGACAGAGACAGAAAGAGATAGACAGACATACAGACATACAGACAGACAGACATAGTACAACTTGGTTATTTGATGAGAAAAAAAATCAATGGGTGATTATTCGAAAAACGATTAATAAAGATGATAATTAGACAAAACTTAATGTGTTTATCGATTTGGAATATTTGTTTTTGCCAATAAGATCGAGGAATTTTGGAATTTTAGAGTTATTTAAATCAATAAATCTTAAAGGCATATTTTTTTTGTTAACGTGAAAGGTCCTTCATAACTAAAGGATCAGGTTAAGTAAACGACATTTTGACTTGCACATTTCTCTGCATTCTTCAGGTTCAAGTTGTATTCACAGAAATTAAGAGGAAATATTTGAAGGGTTTAAGACAAGATGGGTTTCGGGGAAAATTGGTTAATTAATTACATCGAAAATAATTTGAGAGAGAGTAAAATATTTATCGTAAGAGAGAGAGAGAGAGAGGGTGGTGGAGGACAAGACATAAACAAAGAGAGGGCAGAGGGTGATAGAGAGATAGAAAGAGAAAGAGAGAAGAAGGGAAAAGTGGAAGTAAAACAAAGAGACAAAAAGAAGTATAGAGAGATTGGGAGACAGAGAACAAGAGAGAGAGAGGGGGGAAAGGAGAAGCAAGAGGATAAAGAGAGTAGAGAGGAAAAGAGAAGGACAGAGAGAGTGAGCGTGAAGGAGAGATAGTGATGAATAGAGTGAGAGAAAAAGAATGGAAGGGAAAATAAATAGAGAGAGGGAATGAAAGAAAGATACTTAGAAAGAGAGAGATGTGCGAAAGAGAGAGGAGGAGGAGCGAGGGGAAGAGAGATAGGGTGAGTGTCGAGAGACAGAGAAGAAAAGACAGAGAAATCGAAAAAGGGATTGTGGTGGGAGGGAGAGACAGAGAGAAGAAAGAGATGGAAAGTGTAAAAAGAAGGGGAAGAGAGAAAGAGAGAGAAAGAGAGGGAGGAAGACAGGAACTAAGAATGGAGGTTAACGAGAGTGAGAAGGAAGAGAGAGTGAAATTGGTAGAGATATGAGGAAAGAGGGGGACAGAGAGCGAAGTATAGTAGGCGAGAGAGAGAGAGAGAGAGAGAGAGAGAGAGTGGGAGAGAGAAGGAAAGGAGAAATATCGTTTGAGAGAGGCAAGTAAAAAAGGATTAAAAAAACTTATAAAAATTCTATTCTCAACAAATATGTTTGATGGCTTTTGAGCCCGAAACAAGTATCTCTTTACGAAAATTCATATTACACCTGAAGATGAGACACAAATATATAATTTGAAATGCTGTGTGAACAGCAAAAAAGAAAGAATGTAGAATGTTTATGATGATTTTTTAATCATATCTTATCGGTTTATTCACGTTTATTCCCGTTTATTCACGTTTATTAGACTGATTTCAAAAACTGTACAAGAATTAAAAATAATGAATTTCGAATTTTTCAGAATTATTTATTAGTTTTGTTTATTTATACGACAATATGGCAGCTGTTTTTTTTTTCATTTATAATCATTCATGTTAAGGCATCCTCGGATCAGCTCCCCAAATTACGGGGATACAAGTTGAAAATCAGTTTGCTACCTACATTTTTATTACCGGGTGATCCACATGCTTTAACGATTGATGAGCTTATCTAGCAGACCATTGTTAGCGATGTCAATTCTCAATGAGTGCCTAGCCCAGTCGGCTGAGACTGTTAAATATACCGCCTCCATCTCTGCAGAGGGCTAAGACTCCCCTAACGAGTGACTCTAAACAATCTGACGGTGAAACTCCTGTAATACTGGAGTTTTGGGGAATGTTGGGTACCCTTTTATTGCCATCACTCCCAGATCCACTCTGGCCTGGAGTGGTAGCACCTGATAGGGTCCTGTCTATGGGTCGAATTGAATTAAACTGTGTACTTATGCTAAGCTGAGTTGTTTGAAATAGAACTGTTTTGACGTTTAACCGTGTGTAAATAAATGACTGATGTTTAATTAAATTCTTAAAGATATATAGCAATACTTGGAACCTTTTAACTTTGCTGACTAAACTGAATAGTTTGAAATAGAACTATTTTTGACATTTAAACTGTATACTTATGATGCTTTCTGAACTGTTTGAAATAGAATTGTTTATATGTATAAAACTGGATTTGGCATTAAAGGACCTACAATGGTTGATATACCATAAAACCAAACCAAACAAAACAAAACTAGAGGGTGCCTGATCCTTAGGTCTCTATTAAAATCAAAGTTTTATTCAAAAATCTGTCACAGATGTTTCAATTTCAAGAGGTTTTTTTAAAAAGACGTTAGATGTTTAATGCTATTATTCAAATATTCAGTTCTAAATAATTATATTCAACGTGAAAGTTGTTCATAATTAAGTAAAAACATTATAATTTAATATATATATATATATATATATATATATATATATATATATATATATATATATATGTCACAGCCGGGACAAAAAAATATTTGAGTTGATTGCGCTCTCTTGCTTCGGTTGAACGACCTGTTTAAGAGGAGATAATCTGATTTCAAAACCTGAGAAATGTTGTTGGAGAGAATTTGTTTTTCTTTGGAGGACCATTCTTCTGTTATCAGCTCATCCCAAAAATGTGGCTTGTCCAACACAAACATACACCACTATAACCAAATCACCAGTAAATGTTGTTCAACAGTTCAAACTGTTGTCGACCTCGACGCATGTGTTCGACAA